>WOXC01007493.1:0-17264 GCA_011680675.1 Gymnobelideus leadbeateri | reverse complement strand
TGGCCCTGGAATCAGAAGGACCTGAGTTCGGAGCCGGCCTCCGACACTTAACCCACACAAACAAAAACCTAGCCGTGTAACCTTGGGCAAGTTACTTAACCCCAATTGCCCTAAAGGGGCGGCTAAGTGGCGCAGTGAGTAAGAGCGCCGGCCTCGGAGTTGGGATGACCCGAGATCAAATCCGGCCTCAGAAAATGAGCACCCATACACAAATAATGACTAGCCGTGTAACCTTGAGCAAGTTACTTAACCCCAATTGCTAAAAACAAAACAAAACAAAACAAAAAAACAACAATAACAAAAAAAAAAACAACCCCCCCCCAAAAAAACAAGCAGTTTTCAGAAAAAATCAAAACTATCTACAGTCACATGAAAACATGTTTTAAATCACTTTTGATGAGAGAAATGCAAATTAAAATAACTCTGAGGTACTGCCTCATACCTATCAGATTGACTAACATGACAGAAAAAGAAAATGATGGACACTAATGCACTGTTGGTAGAATTGTGAACTGATCTGACCATTCTGGAGAGCAATTTGGAACTATTCCCAAAGTTCAACCAAACTGTGCATACTCTTTAATTCAGCAATACTACTACTAGGTCTGTCTCCCAAAGAGATCATAAAAATGGAAAAGAAGCTACATGTACAAAAATATTTGTAACAGCTCTTTTGTGGTGGCAAAAACTTGAAATTGGGGGGGGGTGGTGCCCATCAATTGGGGAGTGGCTGAACAAGTTGTGGTATATGAATATAATGGAATACTGCTGTGCTATAAGAGATGATGAGCAGGCAGATTTCAGGAAAATCTGGAAAGCCTTAAATGAGTTGATGCAAAGTGAAGTGAGAAGAACCAGGAGAATATTGTACATAGGAACAGCATCATTGTGTGATGCACAACTATGAATGACTTTGCCTTTCTCATCAGCACAATGATCCAAGATAATTACAAAGGACATGATGGAAAATACTATCCATATCCAGAGAAAGAACTGATGGATTCTGAATGCAGGTTGAAGTATACTGTTTTCACTCTATTTTCTTATATCTTTTCCCCCCTTTTGTTCTGTTTCTTCTTTCATAGCTATGACTAATAGGTAAATATGTTTTACATGATTGCATATATAAAATCTCTATGAAATTGGTTATCAATTTAGGAAGAAGGGGGAGTGAAAGGAGGAGAAAAATTTGGAACTCAAAAATTTGTAAAAATGAATGCCAAAAATTGTCTTTACATATAATTGGAAACAAATAGAATACTCCTAAAAAGGGAAAACTTGGAACTCCTCTATTTCATTAAAGATCCTTTTCCACTCTGTAGGATTATATTCAGTTTTTCTGAGTAGATTATTTTTGACAGTAAGTTCAGATATTTTGTCTTTTAGAATATTATATTACAAACTTTCCCTTACTTTATTGTGGTGATGGCTAAATCTTGTGTGATCCTGTTGGGGGCTCCTCAGCACATGACTTTTTTTTCTTTCTGGCTGCTTGAAGTAATATTTTGTTGACCTGGTATAGCAGCAAGCACCCTATCATCCCCAGGATGACTGCCAACACAAGTTCTTAGATCTTCTTTTCTAAAGGAAAGCAACTCAAAATGGGTTAGCAATCTTGCTTTAATCAAACATATGTCACTTACCTAGTTTAGGGGAAAAAGGTAAGCACCCCAAACTTCAGAGAATACAAACAAGTTACATGCAGACAAAAATAAAGAGAAACATCAGCAGATAGGCTTCCAACTATCTGACTATTACATCCATACCTAGTCAGTTACCAGAAAGGGAAGCACCAACATCTGTGTTTTCAAAGTCACGGGGCTCAATGGCTGCCCAGAGTCTCATCTGGTCAAATCACACAACTCTTCTCAAAGTGAGCCCCCAAACAAAACCTCACATCAGGGTATATATAGCCTTCTCCTGGATCAGAGAATGTCACAGCCCTCTTGACCTACTGCCCAATCACAAAGTATCAAGGTGTGGGCATTCCTGAAAAACAAGCCTCCCTCCACAAGCTCCAGGTGACCAAACTCAGCTTGTTAGGGGGCAAAGTATATTTTCAAATCAGGGAAGGTTCTCAGAGTCACTTAAGCCTATTAAAGGGCCTGGGGCAGGGAAGATCTTTAGATTCCCATTCCCATAAAACCTGGGAAATCTGAATTTTGGCCATACAATTCCTGAGAGATTTTATTTTGGAGTTTCTTTCAGTAGATGACTGGTGAGTTCTTTTTATTTCTACTTTGCCCTCTAGATCTAAGTGATTTGGGCAGTTTTCTTTTATAGCTTCTTGAAATTTGATATATGGGCTCTTTTTGTTGTTGTTCATGACATTCAAGTAGTTCAAATGAGTCTTTTGTTAAAATATTCATTTGTTTTTAAAAATTTTTAGTTACATATTTTTCCCTTCTTCCCTCATCATCCACCCCCCACTGTGAAGTGTAAAGTCAAGCACAAACAGCTTTCCAGAAGAATGCTACCGTGAACAGCTTTTAAGGTTCTGATTACATAGTATCTTGAACACTCTATTCAATAACAAATCAGAGCAAAACATCCACAGTTAATCAATGCACAGCATTCACAATGTTACAACTTATCACAGAAAATCAAAATACAGCATTCACAACTGCTTATCATTAAAATGGATACATAATTTTCACCATAGTGGTCACAAAGTTTTGAACAAAGTATAATCATTTAGACAATCAAACACTTGCTCACTAAGATACAATATCAGTCACTACTCGGCACTCTCTTAAGGGGTAGTGTAAAATACGCAGGCTATCCACCCCTCAGTCACAAATAAGTTACAGTCTTTTCAGTTAGTACACAGTATCCAAGTAAAGTCTTCTTTCAGCTTGCTTTATAGTCTCTCAGATTATATGGATCCCCTTCCATGGTCCCAGCTCCTACCTGGTTTCACCAAACTGTCACCTGGGTTCAAAGGCAGACAGCTCCCAGTTCCTTGTCCAGCTCTTTGTGCTGTTCCTGTTCCACACTGAAGCTCAGTGTCCAGTTTACCTTAAATTCTTCACAGTCTCTGTTCCTGGGAAGGCTTAAAGAAACAAACAGGTTCTTGCAAAGTACCAGTATCACAGTCATACTTCCTCAGTCTATGGCAGCTCCCAGGAGAAGCTGGTCCCAGCTCTGGCTCGCTGGTCACATACCCCAGGACCACCACCCAAGACCACTATCCAGATCCAAGCAGGTCAAAGCAAGGGTGATTCCCTTATGAATGGTTGCTTGGTCTCCCTACAATCTGTAGGCTAGGAGCTCCTGAGGCAGCCATGCAGCAGTGGCTGCACAGCCACCACACCTCCACAGCTTGTCACCCCAGGGGCAGGGCCCAGATCATAGTCTTCTGTCCACCCCTTTTCCAACAGACCACATTGACCTTTTACTTTGTCTTTGGCATTTATGGGTTGAGAAGACTGAAAACCGCCATAGCTGCTGGTGCTTCACTCTCCTGAAGTCTGCTCTGGCCACTGCTGGTCAGGGTTGCCCTGGGGTCAAAACTGCAGCTCATTCAGGGCTGGACTCAGCTCCCAGAATGCTGCGAAAGCCTCTTCCTGCTGGCCTGCTAGGCTGCCTTCAGTGGGAGATTTGTTTCTCTCTGACACTTTGTGGGTTCTGTCACTCTAAAATTTGTTTAGAGTAATTTTTTACATGTATCAGAGGAGGAGGAAGCTGGAGTCATGGGAAGTCCTGTTTCTACTCTGCCATTTTGTCTCTGCCCCCTAGCCCAAATGATTCTTAAATTATCTCTCCTTGTTTTATTTTCCAGATTAGTTTTTTTCTTCTATTAGATGAACCTTGTATTTTCTTATATGTTTTAATCTTTTGCCTTTGTTTTAATATTTCTTCGTATCTCACAAAGGAATTAGCTTCTATGTAGTCCATTTTAATTTTTAGAGAATTTATTGTTTAAGGTTTTATGCCTTTTATTCCAAGCTCTTATTTTTCTTCTCATTACCTTCAAAGTACTGTCTTCATTCTATATATGTGAAGTTTGAAGGCAATGAGGATTTAAATGAACTCAAACAGTTAAGTCTTCTTTTTATGTAGCTATGTTTCAACAATCAAGTGTAATAGAAAATCATCATTTGACTGATTTTGGTAGCATTTATAGTCTCAAGCTATAAAATTCCAAATCCTGAAAATTTACAAAGCCAATGAGCAAGATGGCAGCAGTTTCAAATGTGTAGCTAATTTTTTGTTGGCTTGAATGAAAGCCAACTAGTTTGAAAGCACTTTTCGATTGTGTATATGTTCTAAAATGGAATTTTTTTCCTTTTTAATTTCTGTTATTATTTGAAAAAATGTATCTAGGCCTAATTATTTGATTCATATGATATGAAGATGACTAATTTGAAGTTACCATTTTTTTGTGACAGGAACATGAAGTTTATAAACTATTTCGTAAATTTATGCATTGTTTTGTTTCTTCATGATTACAATCACTTGTTTCACTCATTTTTCCAATTCAAATACACATGTGTGTACACACCCTACCTAGAAACCAATTCTCAGACACAACATGTGCCTCTGGAGAGTAAATCCAATGGATTAAGTGAAGTCAGCCAAAGGGAAACAAAAAAGGAGTCAATTTTGATTCTTAGTGATTCTCTGTGGAGAGCAAAAACTGTGGTTTGGACTATCTCCAAACACCTGCACCTCACTAGAATCGCTACTTTTAGCTATGCAACTTACAGAGACTACACAAAGACGGTTACCATTTTAGAGGACATATTTATATGGAAATGTGTTTTCTTAGCAATGGTAATATTGAAAAATGGAAACTTTTGGGGTATTCCACCTTTTTTTTTTTTTTTTTTTGCACTTATGGATGGAGCCATTATGTAACTAGAACAAGAAAACACATTTAAGACTTGGTTTCTATTATTTAAAGTGAATTCTGCAATGGACAAAGGAAGGGCAGGGAAATGATAGTCATTTATTAATCACTTACTATGTGCCAGTCATTTATTTTTTATTTCTTAATTTTTTTTTTTAAAGCAATTGGGGTTAAGTAACTTGCTCAAGGTTACACGGCTAGTCATTATTTATGCGTGGGTGCTCATTTTCTGAGGCCGGATCCGATCTCGGGTCATCCCAACTCCGAGGCCTCGAGGCCGGCGCTCTTACTCCCTGCGCCACCTAGCCGCCCCTTTAGAGCAATTGGGGTTAAGTAACTTGCCCAAGGTTACACGGCTAGGTTTTTGTTTGTGTGGATTAAGTGTCAGAGGCTCCGAACTCAGGTCCTTCTGACTCCGGGGCCGGCGCTCTATTCACTGCGCCACCTAGCTGCCCCTATTTCTTAATTTTTAATTTTTTTTTTTTTTTTTTTTTGCTTTTTGGAGGGAAGATGGTAGGGCAATTGGGGTTAAGTGACTTGCCCAAGGTCACATAGTTAGTTTTTTATGTTAAGTGTCTGAGGCTAGATTTGAACTCAGGTCCTCCTGACTCCAGGGCCAGTGCTCTATTCACTGCACCACCTCACTGCCCCTTATGTGCCAGGCATTTTGCTTATTGATGAGGATATAAATTCACACAAATAGAAAGCATCCCTGCCCTCATGAAATTTGTACTCTATTGAGGGAAGACAACATACAAAAAGAAGTTTAAAACAGAAGAGGGGAAGGAGAAGGTATTACTTGGGAGCCTGGCTGGGAAGTCTGGGGTGTCAAAAGAACAGCCATGAGGAGGATATGGTAGCTTGTATCTTTCCACAAAATGACAGCTCTTTAAACCCTCACCAGTGGGATAGTGGGGCTGTATTGGAGGGTTATTTCCAGATGAGAAAACTGCAGATATGGAAGGAAGTTTCAGGGTGAGAAGCCAAGTGAACTAGGCTGGTATAGTCCTGAGTGTTCAACTGGGAGAGGACTGAAGAAATGAATATAGAATCAGTAAAATATAAGATCATGAAGAAATGAGTTTTTAGTTAAGAACTCAGAGTCATTGTGGTGGTCAAAAAGATATAAGGTCTGTAAAAAAGAGGGCTTAATTCTTCTCTCTGTCTCTGTCTCTCTGTGTCTCTGTCTCTGGTCTCTCTTTCTCTCTCTCCCTCCAAATATAGTAGACATTTAATAAATGCATGATGAATTACCTTTGGAGATTGTGGGGCATAGTGGAAAGATCCTTGAACTTCATTCAAGTCACAGGATCTGATTTTGAATAATGACTGCGACTTACGGCATTCTTTTTTGCATAATATTGAGCTAGTCCCTTAAACTATCTGGGTCTTGGGCTCTTTTCCCCCCTTCTTTATATTAATTAATCTATTTTTAGTTTTCAACATTCATTTCCACAAGATTTTGAGTTCTAAATTTTCTCCCCATCTCTCTTCTCCCCCCCCCCCCACCCCAAGATGGCATGCGTTCTGATTACTCCTTCCTCCAACTACCCTCCCTTTTACCACTCCCTTTTTCTTATACCCTTCCTTTCTGTTTTCCTGGGGGGCAAGATAGATTTCTATACCCCATTGCCTGTATATCTTATTTCTCACTTGCACGTACAAACAATTTTTTTTTTTGGAGGGCAATTGGGGTTAAGTAACTTGCCCAAGGTCACACAGCTAGGTTTTTGTTTGTGTGTGTTAAGTGTCTGAGGCCGGATCTGAACTCAGATCCTTCTGACTCCAGGGCCGGCACTCTACTCACTGTGCCACCTAGCCACCCCTACAAACAATTTTTAACATTTGTTTTTAAAACTCTCAGTTCCACATTCTCTCCTTCCTCCTTCCCCACCCACCCTCATTGAGGAAGCAAGCAATTTGATATAGGCTATACATGTGTAGTCATGCAAAACAATTCCATAACAGTCATGTTGTGAAAGACTAGCTATATTTCCCTCCATCCCATCCCACCCCCTCATTTATTCTATTCTCTCCTTTCACCCTGTCCCTCTTCAAAAGTGTTTGCTTCTGATTACCCCCTGTTCCCATTTGTCCTCCCTTCTATTATCTCTCCTCCCCCCATTCCCTTCCCCATACTTTCCTGTAGGGTAAGATAGATTTTCATACCAAATTGAGTGTGTATGTTATTCCCTCCTTAAGCCAAATCTGATGAGAGTAAGGTTCACTTGTTCTCTCTCACATTGCCCTTCTTCTCCTCCATTGCAAAAACTTTTTATTGCCTCTTTTATGTGAGATAGTTTACCCCATTTTACCTCTTTCTCCCAGTACATTCCTCTCTCATCCCTTAATTTTATTTTTTAGATATCATCTTTTTATATTCAACTCACCCTGTGCCCTCTGACTATGTGTGTGTGTGTGTATGTGTGTGTGTGTGTGTATGTGAGTGTGTGTGTGTGTGTGTGTGTATATATATATATATATATATATATATATATATATATATATATGCATGTTTTGATCTTCCTTGTCACAAAAGTAAGAATCTATAGTGTGATGCCCCCCCCCCATTGTTTGCCCATTTCCCCAGTCAATTACTTGACTTTTTAGCTCTTTGTTAAGCTAGGTCTCTGCTTCCAGAGAAAGTCTACTGTCTCAAGCTTCAGGGATTTTGTGCTGCTGTTTTCAGAGATATTTCTAGGGACCTGTAAATTTTTAAATTCTTCCAAGGCTATGTGATCAAAGGAGAGGTGTTTATTCCTCTCTTGGTCTATGCTCTGGTCTGTGAGTTATACATGTGCTCTTTTCTGCCTTGGAACTGTGAGAGGGAACTGCATTTCCACCATAAACTCCTCCTCACCTAAGGATTGTCACCCAGGGCTGTGACCCAGATTGAAGCACAGGAAAAGAAAGAAAATCCTGCCTCAGTTCTAGCAAAGAGATCCCTGCAATCCCCTTCTGATCCGCCACTCAGTCCCCTCACTGTCTGTAAGCCAAGAGGTCTGGAAGCTGCTGCTACTGCTGCCAGTGTTGCTGTACCAGTATAGGAGCTGGACCATGCTCCTCCCTCATCCAGTTCTAACAGACCTTTCCTACTGAACTCCAAGTTCTCTTTAGCATTTGTGGTTTGAGAAGTTTGGAAAATACCACAACAGCCAGTGATTCAGTCCCCTGAGGCCTGCTCTGCCCCATGGTGCCAGTGTGGCCCATGCCAGACTGCACTCTTCTCTCATACTGGTGCAACAGACCTTTCCTGTTTTCCTTCCAGGTTGTCTTGGGCTAGAAATTCATTTCACTCTGTCATTTTTTGGGTTCTGCTGCTCTGGAATTTGTTTAGAGTAATTTTTACAGGCATTTGGATGGGTTTGTGGGAGAGTTCAAGCAAGTCCCCACCATCTTGGCTCTGCCCCCTCCACCAGGGTTCTTTATGTTAAAATTAAAAGCATTCAATTAGATATTTTCAGAGAACACTACTAATTCTAGTTACCTATTGGTAACTGTTATGACAAAACAAAACAAAAATAAAATGATTTTAAGTAGCTTTATGATTGTGAGCTAGTTGTCTCTTATCAAGACCCACACAGTATCAAATATCAAAGAACAAAAAATGACAGTAAGTTAACAACTTATCCACCTGCCCCTCAATGTTCATCATCATCATAATAACTAACATTTAGCATTTTTAGCTATTGTCTTACTTAAGCTATACAACAATATTGAGAGGTAGGAGCTGATATTGTCTTCATTTTATAGATAAGGAAACTGAGGCAGTCAGGTTAAATAACTTGCTCAGGGTCACCCTGCTGGTAAAGTGTCTGAAGCCTTATTTGAATTCAGATCTTCCATACTCTAGATCCAGCATGCTATCAACTGTGCTACATAGTTGCTAGCCTTAAATAGTTACCCTCACCTTTCTGAAGAAAGGTATTTTCATTTCATTTTATTTTTCTTGTTGGGGTAATTTTTATTTAAATGTTTCTACTACTGAAAGTATTCCCAGAAACACCTATTTTCATTGAAACCAGGTTTTAGATATTAATTATGTGATTATGGGATCTATAAGTTAAAGCTGAAAGGAACTTTAGAGGGTATTTAATCCTATGCCTGTACTTTATAGATGAAGAAACTGAGGCCAAGAGATATTACTCTCTTATCCAACATTATATAGGTCATGGAAGAAGTGGGTTTTGAATCCACACCATTTGATCCTATCCATTGTCCTTTCCAAGGTTCCTAATTCAGACACTAAACTTTAGACTCCTACTTGAGTTTTCCTCCCAGTCCACTCCACCATTTCTCTTTGATTGTCACATCATCAATTCTATCTATGCAATACCTCCAAATAAAAGCAAGATATAATCAACTGGGAAGACAAGCAAACAACTATATGCAAATAAGCTATACACAAGATGGATAGGAGCAAAGGCATTAGAATGAAGAGGGCTTGGGACAGGCTTCCTATAAAAGACTGAATTTTAGTTAAGACTTAAAAGGAAGCCTGGAAAGTCAGGAAGTAGAGGTTGAGGAGGGAGGGGATTCTAGAAATGAAGGACATTTGGTAAAATGCCTGCAGCCAAAACATGTTTTATTTGTGAGCCAGCAAGAGGGGCAGTGTCACTGGATTAAAGAGTACATGTCAGGGTGTAAGGTGTAAGAAGACCTTCTCATATCTGGAAGCTACAACCTCCTTAGTTGTACTTTTTGGAATTCTTAAAATTCAGCTGAGCTGTCACCTCTTATAAAAAGACTTTCCTGATCAATAAGATTGTTAGTGTTCCTTCCCTCCTCAAATTATGTTGTATGTACTTATCTGCATATACATATATAATCTCCTGGAAAAATACATATTGTTCCAAAAGTCTTAGTGCAGATTTAAACTTAAAGCTTAAAATTGCATAAGCTTCTTAAGGTTGGAGGTATTTCTTCTTCTTCTGTTTTTCTTTTCTTTAGCATTTTGCATAATATCTTTTACATTATAAGTGATTACCAAATGTTTCTTGAAATGAATTATTAAGCACTGTTGTAAATATAGTCTCTACCATGCATAGTCTAGGAAAAGCTGCATTGAGAGCCAAAATATTGAGTTCTAATCCCTTTTCCTACAATTTCTAACTATCTGACTTGGAGAAAGTCATTCATTCATTCATTCATTCATTCATTCATTCATTCATCTATTCATTAATTCAGCAAAGGCTTAGTAAGCTTCCACTATATTTAATATGAAGGATAACTAGATGGCACAGTGGATAGAGTACTGGGCCAGGAGTTAGGAAGAAATATTCTTGAGTTCCATTCTTACTTCAGACACTTACTAGCTATGGGACCCTGGGCAAGTCACCTCCCTGTTTGCCTCAGTTTCCTCATCTGTAAAATGAGCCAGAGAAGGAAATAGCAAACCACTCCAATATCTTTGCCAAGAATATCCCAAATGGGGTTATGAAGAGATGGGTATGACTGAAAATAACTGAACAACAAATGTGTAATGTATTCTGGTAGGTGACAGAGAAAATCAAAAGAAAAATAACATGAACTCCTTGCCCTTAATGAGCTTATACTCTAGAGGGGGTGATAAGACATGTACAAGAATAAATAAAAGTATAATTTTATAAATAAATAAGTGAATAAACAGGTAACACCAAGAACCCTAACACACCCAGGATGGCCTGCTAGGACATGTTCTTTGATCTGCTTTTCTTAAAGGAAAGCAATTTTCAAAGGGTCATTAATCTTATTTTAATTACATTCACGAGTTCAGGGGGAACGTTAGCATCCTGAATGTGAAGAAAATGCAAACAGAGAAATTAGCACAAAGATCAACAGACAGGGCTCCAGATCTCTGAGTAAAGCGATATGCCATAGAGATTATAGTTTACATATGTCACTGGATCAAGGGAACACAGAAATCTGAGCAGTTGGTGGGGTGGGGGGGTGGAGAGGGGTGGGGGGGTGGTAAGGGCTCTGAATGTATGACTACTCAGAGTCTTGACCAGGAAATCAAAAGATCCTTCTCATAAGCCAATTCTCAAAGCAAACCACCAACCTCCCAGATTATATAACAAAGATTTGGCATCTGATTGGCTGAGTGCCGAGGAGCTTGAAAATCCTCCTGCCCTAGCACTTAGAGACTCCCAGAGCCTAACTCTGAGCTAGGGCTCTATGTGCCTATTAATGGACAGGGAAGATCTTCAAATTCCCTTAACATTGCAACATAACATAATGTTTGATTATGAGATGTCAAAAAAGGAATACAGAGTACTATGAGATCAGGAGGGATTACTTTTGACTTGTAGGACAGAAAGTTATCACAGTAGTGGGATGAAAGAGGACTAGGGCTTAATAAGAAAGGATTATATAGGTGATTTGGAAGCATTTAGTTTAGTAAAGAGGATCAGATTGAACTTAGAAAGGAGAAATTTGGGATAAATGGAGGAACATTTGGAGAATGATCTCAATGTTCAGATTCTACATTGAGTTTCTGTGAGTTTCTGTGTATGAGAAAGTAAAAGAAAAAGAAATAGGAGCAAGGAAAATACAAGAATAAAAGCCTGAAGAAAATTTGAGAAGGAAAATTGAAAGGTAGTTGGTCAGAAAAGGAAAGGCATAATGAAACAAATTGAAAGATAAAGCAATGTATTGATGAGTAGGGCAAGTAATACAGTAGCAGAATGAAGCAATGGAAAAAGGAGACTGGTTATGGCTATGGAGTTGTTGACTGTAAAAAAAGAATGTTTGGGTAGGCTGTCAAGTTACTAAAAGGTGATAATTGGCTATAAATGTTTTTAAAGAAGTGCTTAGAGGTCAGCTTTAAAGACCCTTTTCCTAACCCCAACCCCAAGAAATTAAAAAAAAATAAGACTGTAAATTACAACCATTTCAACCAATTGAAAGCAGGAGAAATTTTGCAATGACTTACATTGAGTGTAAAATATTTGTATTTCTGCCCATTCAAATGATTGTTAGGTTAACCTCTCTCCTAGAAGAGAAAGTGAAGGGACTAGAAAGCTTCTTCCCATTTTCCTTTCATCTTGCTATTAAGGATAATAATGTGTTAATTAAGGAAGCAAAAACAATGCTTCAATAGGGAAAAGGTGATATGACCTAAAGGCAAGACTTCATATTATTGTCAGGAATTGGAAATCATTTTTCAGAGGAAGCAAAGAGCAAGTACAGACATACACTGAGCTAAAAATCACATTTGAGGCTCTTCATGAAGAGTTAGGAATTGTATCTTATCTGGAGGAGGCAGAAGCTTGTCCTCTGAGACATGGTAGAATAGACCTACAGAATCTATCAGGTAAGAAATCATCCAAGAATGAATAGAGGAAAAAGCAAAGAGTAGTGGTGTTTGTGATTTCCTGCCCAGGGCTATGAAGGCAGCTGTTGATTGGGTAACAAATCAGAGGCTTATTGTTTTCCCTGGGTATGTATTCCAAAAAGTAAACAGAAAACCAAGACTTATACGAATAGATGAGTGTTGCCTACTTTTAGTTTATAGGGACACAAATGATATTGCCAGAAAGAACCTAAAAACTATTGATAAAACCTTGAATGAGAAGCTGAAAACCAAAAGGATCCAGGTTATGTTTTGATCATGGTTACCAAATGAAAGCAAGGGATGAAGAAGAGAAA
The DNA here is from genome assembly GCA_011680675.1 of Gymnobelideus leadbeateri. Classification (NCBI taxonomy): domain Eukaryota; kingdom Metazoa; phylum Chordata; class Mammalia; order Diprotodontia; family Petauridae; genus Gymnobelideus; species Gymnobelideus leadbeateri. The sequence goes on along the minus strand of WOXC01007493.1, from coordinate 4,783 downwards.
AATTGATTTGGGAAATGAACTGGCAAGAAATATGGTTTCTGTGAATAGGGTTTTGACTTCTGTATCATGGCTTAAAGCATAGTGATGACAGATTCTTGGCCAAGTATGGCATTCACCAAATGAAGGCAGTTAAGAACGTGTTTGTTGAGTGTCTTGCAAATCCAGTCAAACTGACTTCAAACTAAAAACAAATGGGGAAGAGAGCAAACCACCTATGTTTATTCACCAAGCTAGATACCATAAAGAACAAATACAAGGAATGACTAAGAATAAAAGAACACAAAATGCAAGAAAGGGGCCAATAGTAAAAACTCTGCTTCAGATGTCTGGGAGTTTTAAAATATGGAGGCAAATTTTACATATTTTTGAGATTTGGTGGATTAAAGTCCTTGACTAGAACTCTAGATGAACATAACTTCATTCAAAAGAAATAGGACAGGGTGGTGGTAAGTTGGAATGCCATTGTATGTTAAGAATACACACCAATGTGAGGAAACACAGGGACCAAGAGGGGAAGTCATGATATAGAATATTTAGATAAAAGTCAATAGAGGAAGAAATAGAAATGGTTTTGTTCCTGGAGTATTCTATAATCTATTGGGGAAAAAAGGAGATACAATGGGTATTTGGGAAACAGATTAAAAGATTGTCATAGAGGTATACAATAGAAGTGATAGGAGATGCTAGTTATCTAGACATCTCCTGAAACTCCTCTTTACCAAATGTGAAGCATATGATAACTTGTTGATTTGTCTAATTGATCATTTAATCCTTCAGGAGGTGGAGAAACCAATGGAAAGGGAGATTTTCTTTTGGATCTGAGTCACATTAACAGTGAGGAACTAGCTGCTGAGGTAGAAATGATGAGTTTGTAATTAAAAAAGGAAATTTGGGCATAGCCTGACATTTGTCCTAGATCTTGAGAAACTAGATTTCAAAGAGGAAGGAAAATAAGAATTTCATAGAATAAAATTATTAGGGGAAGTCAGCTCAGTGAACTCTCATGAATTCTGAAGAAACAATGGGAAACTATTTAAATGAGAAGGCAAACCATGAGTTCTCTGAAGGCATTGATGTGGAAGCACAAGGAATTCACAGATCAAGTTAGACTTTATAAAACTATGCAGAAGATGGAAGCAAGGTCAGGTAATAAGAGAATGACACAGTCCTGTAAATATAGGATCAGTGGTGCTAAAGATCAGAAGGAGCTGAGGCTGACAAGGGAAGCTAAGGACAACAAAAATAACTTTTGAAATTACATCAGGAAAAAAAAATCAAAATGGGATAAGGACTGTTAGAGGCAAATGGGGAAATGACAAATGACAACAGAAGACAGAACCACTTACTTCTTATTTAGGTTGCTTGTTTTGCCAAGCAGAGGGACCTTGGCATTGGAGTTAACAGAACAAAAATGGCTAGTGGAGAGTTGATAACAATACACGACATTTATATAGTGCTTTAAGGTTTGTAAAGTTCTTTCCATATGTTGCCTTATAAAGAAGAAAACTGAAACTGAGAGATATTAAGTGACTTGCCCTGGGTAACACATCCAATAAATATCTGAGATGGAATTTGAACTCACCTCTTCCTATCTCCACACATGGTACTCCACTCACTTTCCTATACATTTGCCTAAATAGGGAGAGATGATCCAATTACTGTTGATGAATTAAAAAAAAATTACCTACTCCAGGTGAACAACATTGTCACAAACTGAACTTGCAGCTGTGATTGCTAAGATTCTGTTAGTAATATCTGAATGAACATGGAAACTGGGAGAGGCACAACAAGATGGAAGAAGGGAAAATATTGTGCCAATTTCCAAAAAGGAGGAAAAGAACAGAATCTGCTATATACAGGCTTTTGGTCTTGATTTTGATTTCTGGGTAAATTCTAGGATAAATCATTAAAATGCTGACTAGTGAACATCTAATAAAGGAAGCAGTGATTACTAAGAGCTAACATGACTTCATCAAGAATAGGATATGCCAAACAAATCTAATTTCCTTTTTTTTTTTTGATAGTACTAACAACTGGAGGATGAGAGGTATGCTCTACATATAGTTTACCTAGATTTTATTAAAACATTTAATAAATATACTATTATTGTGGAAAAGTTAGAGGGATTTGAATTAGTCAATAACAGAATTAGGTGGATCTAGATAAGGTTGAATGATGACATTTGAAGAGTAGCTGTTAATGATTCAGTGCCAACTTGGCAGCAATTCTTTAGTGGAGTGTCATAGGGAATTTAGGTTTGACCTTGTGCTATTTAAAATTTTTAACATTTACTTGAATAAAAGGCAGAGAGGGTATGCTTTTCAAATTTTCAGATATCACAAAGTTAGGAGAGATAAGTAATACACTGAGAATCAAGATCCAAAATGATCTTATCAGGTTAGCAATAAATTGGAAGTCTTACACTTGGGTTATTTAACAAGTGAGGGGGCACATGACTAGATAGAAGTTTGTATTAAAAAGATCTGTTGGTCTTAATGAATTCAGGTTCAACAAGAGGCAAAATCATGATGTGGTAGCCCAAAAAATTAAGCCAATTTTAGCTTGCATTTATAAAGGCAGAGATTTTAAGAATGAGGTGATAAGTCAAACCACATCTGAAGTATTGCATTTAGTTCTGGGCATCACAGTTTAAGAAGGACATTGATAAGCTGGACAATTTTCAGAGAAAGACAACCAATATGGTAAGGTGATTTTCATGTCATAGGGTCAGTTGAACTAGTACTTTCTTCAAGTACTTAGAGAGTTTTCATAAGGAAGAGGTATTAGACTTGTTCTTTTGTGGCCCCAGGTAGCAGAATGAAGACTGATATGAGAAGACGAAAAGAGGGAAATTTAGGCTTGATGCCCAGAAAAGTTTGCTAGCAATCAGAGCTGTCCAAAAGTGGAATGTATTATGTTAGGAGGTCATCAAGCAGATGGTAGATAAACACTTGTCAGGTATGTCAGTGGGAATTCCTTTAGGATATAGGTTGTACTATGTGACCATTATATTTCACACTTCTTAAATTCTGTGATTCAGTAGAATCAGGAGTAAGTTTTCATAATATTTGAACTGTGTTTCCATGAAAATGAAGGTAAGATCAGTTTCATAGTCCTATCCAACTGCATGTCACAATCTGGACAACAATATGACCCTGAAACAGGTGAAAACACGATACCATTTCTTTCATTTCATTTCAGTTGAATTTATCCTTTGACAAAGTGAGGATATTGATCCACAAAATATCAGAATTGACAATCTTGTGTTTTCCATTTCTTTTTGTTCAGATAGACTATTTCACTGAGTTTTAAGCTCTCATTTATTTGTGGCATGAGATCCAATCTTGCTACATTACCTCCACTACATTCTTTAATGAAATAGTTTCACACTATTGTATTTCTCTCCTCCCCTCCATTGCCAGAACTTTAGAAATAGTTCTAAAGTTCTCTACTCCACTTAGGCCACCTATCAGGCCTTAAGTACACAGGTAAATATTGACCTCTACCACATAGAGCAGTCCATCTCAGTCCTGGAAAGACAGGTGGACTCTCTGGCAGAGGTGGTTCTTCAGAACCACAGAGGCCTTGACCTTCTTAAACAGGGTGGTCTGTGTCCTTGGTGAGGCTTGTTGCTTCTGTGCAAACAACTCTGGAGTGGTGAGGGAGAGTCTGAAGTTGGTAAGCCAGAATATTGCTAATGGACAGAGGGAGCTGGAAAATTCTGAGAATTAGTATCAGTCCCTGTTCCCCTGGAACATCCCCCTAACTCACTAAATTGATATCAGCCTCAGTATTAGTATTGGTATTAGCCTCTCCTCCTCCTCCTGATCATAGCCCTAATTCTAGGACCCTATCTCATTAATTGTTTTCTACAATTGTCAAATCCAGTGTTAACTCCATTAATGTTAATTATCAGGGGACCCCCCCATCCTTTAGAAACAGAATTGGGTAATCTAGATGTGACCCCTAGATGTGAACCCTGCCATGTCAAAGGTTTGCCATACCTACAAGGAAGAGTAGGGAATGTTGGACTCTACTCCACTTTGCCCTTCCCTTCATTGATTTGTAAAGCAGAGAACTCCACCTTCCTCTCCCTTAATTGATCTGTAAAAAGTCAGGACCCTCACCCTTGCTTTCCCTTGATCGAACTGTAAACAGGCAGGACCCCCACCCCTTGCTTTGATCTGTGGGCAGGAGTTCCAGCCTAGGGTTTCTTGCTGGCTGGAAATTCAAATGTATACTGGCCAATCACTGTAATTTCAGCTTATGTGACCTGGCTATGGAACCTCTATAAAACTGGCACAATGTCTGTGCCAAAGCACTGTCTGATTTGGGTGACCATGTACCCCGACAGTCCTGTGGTAATAAAATCAACCTTTTAAACTTAATCTTGGGGATCTTCTGTCTCGCTTTTATTGGGGTACAACAATAGTGGTCTACATTTGTTTCCTATACTTTCTTACAAACCACTTACTTCCCAATCTTTCTTAATGTGAATTCTTTCATCCTGACCAGTCTAATGAGAAAGATCTTTCCAAGATCAGCTGTTTTGACCTTTGAGTAAATTCCTTTGTAAAAAAAGTTAATTGAATCAACTGGCTGATTTAAATGGAGATCTCCAGTGGGGACTCAGGAGTTATGGTAATAGAAACAATGTTACACAGGGTTTCCTTTAGAATCATGTAGCAGCTGACCCTTTGGGAACGCAACTTAATAAAATAAGTACAAGTTGGGAGAATGAGCCCAGGTAGGGAGAAGTGGGTGCAGCAATATACCATTATTC